>CM069908.1:41281921-41306763 GCA_036172215.1 Camellia granthamiana | reverse complement strand
ACCAAAAGTCAACAATTACGGCTGCACAACTCCCAATTTGAATTTTTCCCTACAAATCAATTTTTATAATTTTTTATTACACATTTTTCCATAAAAAGTCAAAAAGTTAATCCAAACATCCATATTTTCAACCTCAATTTTTTAGTCCAAAAAGACAAAAAGTGCACTTATTTAGGACACCCCAAACCTTTTTTTTCTTGTTTGATTCGGAGGTATTTGAATATGATTTCGCAATATTTTTTGTGCCAACCTAATTGGAATTAGTTGGGTTCGCTATGAGAAAATTAAAATTTTCCTTTCTCTTTATTGATATAACTCTGTTTGACACATTAATAAAGTTTTTTATTTTCACTGAAAAAAAAAAAAAGTATAGCCAAAGCACATAGATGTTGTGTTTTTGTGTGATTTGTTTCATTTTATTTTCTAGTTTTCATTTGTTCAGTTTGAAACTCAATTGAAAAATTTTGATTTAGTAATTGAGTTATGCAATATTTCAACTAGGATCATAACTATCTTTTATTTTCTCCATTTAGTTATATATATGATTTAAATGTCTTGCTTTTAAGATTTCTTCTCTTAATTCACATTTGATTATTGAAAAGTCTGTCGTATTATTTTCTTTTGCTTTCAGAGGTAGAACACTAACCATGTGTTCTGTATAATGATTATACATTGTTTATCTTATTTTTTCAAAATTCTCAGTCCTTATATGTCATTGAACTTCCTCTGACTAGCTTCTGTTAATTATTTTTTGGTGCAGTACAAAGATTTAGTCATATGCCTAATCAAGTGGAAAGATCAAGGACGAAACCGGTCAAGATCAAGTGATGGCGAGGTTCTTCAAGCCGAGCCAGTTCTTAATGACCAATTGGGTGAATTCCGCTACTTGAATTCCAAACAAACAATGCAACAAACAACTACCAATACTATTGCAGTACAGCAGGAAGTCCAATCCGATAAATTCGATACGCTGAACAAGGATACAGCAGTGGCACAAGCTGGCTTCATAGTGGGACAAAATCAGATTCAAATGCAAGAACAAAGTACTAGGCCCCTTGAAAGATCTACGCTGATGACGGGTGGTTTTGAAGTTGAATCATTGTTGCCTACTGTGAGATACGAAGATGGTATTCAATCCGCTGAGAGCAATTTAAGCATTGATATGAATGAATTACTTGATTTTCTGGACACTTTGCTCTACTTCAAATGTTCAGGACCTTGTGATTGAGTGCATGGATTTGTCGAAGAGAATGGACACAAATTCTGCTGAAGAAAATGGATTATGTGATGAAAGGTTCGGAATTGGGTCGAAAGAGTTTATGGAACAGCTGATGAAAGATCAATAAGAAGACCCTTTCTTGCTTGACACTAGCTGGGTAAAAGATTTAGACTTGGAACTATGAATTGAATGAGTTACATATTGTGTTTTTTCAAGTTGAATTTCTAAGATGTTAACTCCGTGTTTGGGTTTTCTCTACCTTGGTGATTGCACATGATTGGCTTGGCTTGGTATGTAATATACTCAAGTCGGCAATGATGCATTTTCATCACTTGGCCTCTGTATGTATAAAGTTTTTTTTTCTCTTTAATCTTTATACATTATTAAAATTTCAGTTTTAAATGTTCTTACATTATTATTAATTGGTCAAAACCATATCCATTTGTGTTGTTTAAATGTGCTGCTCAAAAGTAGTAGTAGTAGTTTTGATTTGTGAAAAGAAAAGGAAGATTGATATCTCAAACTTTACTTCTGGTATGATCTGTTGTTGTTTAAAGAATTGCAGCTATTTAAAATTGTTAAAATCTATATTTATTGCACTTGTGATCCATTTTGAAAGATTTAGCGTCTTTTGCAAGTGATAAAAGAATCTGGAAGATGAACAAATCACAACATCTTAGAGGTATAGGAAATTTTTGTTAGATAATGTCTCAATGGGACCACATAATTAAATGTGGTGTTATCATTTATAAGAAGCCTACAATTTAAGTGATTCAATTTAGTTAATAGGCTTAAGGGTATATGTGTTATGGACCTAATGTGTAGATACTAGTTGTATAATTTCTATTTCTATGAGGGGCAGAAATAGAAATTAAAACATATTGGTTAAAGTTGGTTAAAGTTGGTTAAACCAATTGTAAAAACACCTTATGAGCTTTGGGTTGGGCGAAAGCCTAGTCTAAAACATTTGCATGTGTGGGGGTGTCCTGCTAAGGCGAGGCCTTATAAACCTCATGAACGAAAATTGGATTCTAAAACCATTAGCAGCTACTTTATTGGCTATGCCGAACGATCACGGGGTTACAAGTTTTATGATCCCACAAATAGGTCAATATTTGAGACGGGAATTGCAACATTTTTTGAGGATGTTGAGTTTGGGGGGAGAAATCCAGTTAGAGACATTGTTTTTGAGGAGGAAGCAGGAGTAATCCCACTTCCTACTACTACTTTTGACCAATCACAGGTTCTTATACCTGTCATTGCTCGAGAAGTAATTTCGGATCCTCAACCAGACAATGTTGTTCAAGATAATATAGTTCAAACCCCCATTCAAGATGAGGTAATTGTTCCTGAGGAACAAACTCTACAACCTCAACCTCAAAAATCTGTGCCATTAAGGCGATCCACAAGAGAAAGGAGATTTGCACTTTCAGATGATTATATTGTATATCTCCAGGAACATGAGGTAGAAAATGGAATGTCGAAAGATGATCCAATCAACTTTCGTCAAGCCATGGAAAGTTCCAACTCTCATAAGTGGATAGAAGCCATGAATGAAGAATATAAGTCTATGCAAGACAATAAAGTTTGGGAACTTGTCTCATTACCAGTTGGTGCGAAGCCCGTAGGTTGTAAATGGATATTTAAAACCAAAAGGGATTCAAATGGTAATGTGGAGAGGTATAAGGCACGTCTTGTAGCCAAAGGCTTTACTCAAAAAGAAGGAATTGACTTTAAAGAAACTTTCTCTCCAGTTTCTTCGAAAGATTCTTTTAGGACAATTATGGCGCTTGTTGCATATTTTGATCTTGAGTTGCATCAGATGGATGTCAAAACAGCTTTTCTTAATGGTGACATTAAAGAAACAATTTATATGGTGCAGCCAGAAAACTTTGTGTTAGGAGACCCAAAGAATATGGTTTGCAAATTGACTAAATCCATCTATGGACTCAAACAAGCTTCTCGTCAGTGGTACTTCAAATTTCATCAAGTTCTCACTTCGTATGGTTTTGAAACTAATGTTGTTGATGAATGTGTGTATCACAAGTTCAGTAGGAGTAAACACATATTTTTGGTTTTATATGTGGACGACATATTGCTTGCCACAAACGATATAAACTTATTGCATGACACCAAGAGATTTCTATCTAAGAATTTTGAAATGAAAGATCTTGGTGATGCTTCCTTTGTATTAGGAATCGAAATACAGCGAGATCATTCTCGGGGTATTCTGGGATTATCACAAAGGAGCTATATCGAAAAAGTACTCAATAGATTTGGCATGCAAAATTGTAAATCAAGTGAAACCCCGGTTGCTAAGGGAGACAAGTTTAGTCTCAGCCAATGCCCGAAGAACAGTCTTGAAATTCAAGAAATGCAGAAGATTCCTTATGCCTCGGCTGTAGGGAGTCTAATGTATGCTCAAGTATGTACGCGTCCGGATATTGCATTTATAGTTGGTATGTTAGGCAGATATTTAAGTAATCCTGGCATGGATCATTGGAAAGCAGTCAAGCGTGTTATGCGATATTTACAGAGAACAAAGGAATATATGCTCACATATAGGAGATCGGATAAGTTAGAGGTCATTGGATATTTCGACTCCGATTTTGCTGGATGCCAAGACAGTAGGAAATCCACATCAGGCTATATTTATCTGTTAGTTGGCGGAGCAATTTCTTGGAGGTCTGCAAAGCAGACGCTCATAGCTTCATCCACCATGGCCGCAGAATTTGTAGCATGTTATGAGACATCAAACCAAGGGATATGGCTGCGGAATTTTGTCACTGGGTTGCGTATTTTGGAAGGCACTGAAAGACCACTTAAGTTATATTGTGACAATAAGTCTGCAGTTTTATATTCCAATAACAACAGGAGCTCGACAAAATCAAAGCATATTGATATCAAGTTCCTAGTTGTAAAAGAAAGAGTGCAGAGTGGACAGATTTCCATAGAGCACATTGGGACAAACTCCATGATAGCGGATCCACTTACAAAGGGACTACCACCCAAGGTCTTTCATGAGCACACTGCTCAGATGGGTGTTGTTCTATTTGAGAACATTCTGGTTTAGTGGGAGTTTGTATTTATATTACTGCTTTATGTCAGCCTTGAGTTTTATCTATGTAATTAGATTAATTTCTGCAGAAATGAAATATTCAGTTTATTACGCTCTGTTACGTATTGTGCAGTATTGATCTCAATAAAGTTAAGTAGGACCAGTTGGAAATAGGCATGTATGGATCACATCACATGTAATTTCCATGCTACGCATCCATGATTGATCTATGTCATTTAGCTGTATTAGTATACGTGACCATTGGTGGGTCGAGTTACGATTGATGTAACGAAGACCGCTTTGATCCTATATTAATATAGTTAATGGACAAGATTGTTTGGATACCCTCAAGTTATGATAACACATTTCTGAACTCACTAAAGTAAAGCACATTTTTCAGGATACATATGTGGTCCAGTGGGAGATTGTTAGATAATGTCTCAATGGGACCATATAATTAAATGTGGTGTTATCATTTATAAGAAGCCTACAATTTAAGTGATTCAATTTAGTTAATAGGCTTAAGGGTATATGTGTTATGAACCTAATGTGTAGATACTAGTTGTATAATTTCTATTTCTATGAGGGGCAGAAATAGAAATTAAAACATATTGGTTAAAGTTGGTTTTCATTCCTTTTGAACTTCCACAACCTTTCAGTTTTGAAAACCAATAAATAGAAATTAAAACCAATAATGGTTAAAGTTGGTTTTCATTCCTTTTGAACTTCCACAACCTTTCAGTTTTGAAAACCAATTACAACCTTTAAAAGGTTATGGTCCCTATTCCTTCCCAAGTGGAGAAAAGAACACTGCCATTTTTCTAAATCCTCTCAAACTAGAAACATAAGGCACCAAAGGGGAAAGGACTAGAAGGCAATAACATAATCAATAACAAAGAGTTTATTGATAATCACGCTTCCGTTTAACCGTTCATCAATGGATTCAGGTATGTCATTTTGTCTTGATTTCTTGATAATACACATGGTAAATGATCCGAAGTGTAAGGTTTATGTTCTGAAATTTATGTTTACAATTTCATCTTGGATTTAGAACTCATGTTGTCAAATACAATGTAGATAGGATAATTTATTACTGATTATTTATTAGTTATGCAAGTTTTGTTCACTACCAAACAGAGGACACAACCCTCTGTGATACTGAAAGTTCAGCTAAACATTGCTTTGTATGAACTCAAGGGATTCATACAAGGCTTCACTAACTGTTTCATTTAGGCCCTGCTGCTGCTGCTGCAAGGTACTTCTCGCGAGTGGCTTGAAACTTGATGACTAACTTGTCACGAGGCGGCCAGTTTTCTTTGATTACCGGAACATCTGAAAAGTTTTGCATCCATGCCGATAGCAGTGGAAATTTCTCTTCATCTAAAAGCTTTATCCCAGTAACCTCCTCGAATACACTTAACAAATTAGCTAACCAACCAAATGCAATGTCTGTGTATCCGATTGTCTCTCCGCCGAAAAACTTATTTCCCTTAAGTTGTTCTTCTATGTATTTCAAGTTCTCCATGACTTGAGGAATGACCTCCTCTTGCTCTTTCCCTTGAGTAACAAGAAAATTGAAAACGGAATTCAAAAGCTACAAGAACAAACACGGACACATGTATAAGAGCACTGTTCTCTCTATTAGTCATCCAAAAATGCTTAGCCATAAAAACAGTTACTAAAAATAGCAAATTGAAGATTAAGCTCAAATCTGGATACTAGAAACCTAAAGAAACTTTTTCAGAACCAACGACAATAAACAAGGAAATTTCTGGACAAAGTGATAACTAAAATAAAAATAAAAAAAAAAAAGAAAAAAGAAAAAATCTAAAAAATAGCAAATTTGCCGAAACAGAAGCCTTGATTGATGTAGCTTGTGGACTTGGTTATAATTTTTTTTTATTATTGTTTTAGAAATTTCTAGCAGAGTATTTGATATAATTTCTACTTACAATTTATAAGACAAAAATTACTTATATAATTTGAAAAAAAATAATTATTGAAAAGCAAGGAAATGGGTGCTTTTTAACTTGTGCTTGTTGGTTAATAAGTTGTAACATACAGGCCCTTCGTCTAAGAATAATTACATAGGCAGTTAGCTTGAGGGCTGAAAAAACTGATTATATTGGGAAGCAAGGAAAAGGGTGTTTTTACCTTTTGCTTTATGATTAACAAGTTGTACCAAACATGCCCTTTGTCTAATAATGAATTACATACGCAATCAACTTGAGGTTTTTAATAATCAAAGCCACAAATGATTTACACTTTAAAGTGGCAATCTATGTAGAGATCACTTACCTTGTCAATTTCATCAGTGCATGTCTCACTATTTCAAAATATCAAATACAATTAAAGTGGGAAAAAAATAATGAAATAGAGGATGAAGTACTAACTGAAATTTTTTGATACAGTACAAGGGCAAGAAGTAGATCAAGGCATGGGTGAGGGAGTGGTGAATATACCTTTTCATCCCCGAATTTTGCCCAGAAACGCGCTGTGGCTCTTTCATAAGGATCTTCAGGCAACAAGGGATTATGCTTCCATGTCTCGTCGATGTATTCAAGAATTACCAGTGATTCTGAGATTGGTTTTCCATTGTGCACAAGAACTGGAACCTTTTTGTGGACAGGATTGTACTGGAGTAGCAGAGGACTTTTGTTGGTAATATCCTCAAATATGGTTTCATATTCTTCTACGCCTTTGAGCTTCAATGCCCAAATGATTCTCAAGGGAAATGGACTTGACCAGGTCCTGAAAACCTTCAATTCTTCTGCCATAGTGCTTTGTGATGGATAAAATTGTGTTAGTTGAGGTCCTTTTATAGGCCAGCTATGCGCGTGAATAGAAGGAATCAAACACAGGAGTCCTGTGTTTAATTACTTCATTTGAGACATTTCTTGTCAAAAGTCAATTTATCTATTCTAAAAAGCCACTAATAGAGTAACCAAAAAATTATGAATATACCGAACTAAATTTTTTTAGTATTATCTTTTTTATTGACTTATTTTTAGCCATTAAGATAAATTTTTAATAAACTCTCAAAAAAATCTTTAAAATTTAGAATAAATTACAAACACACCCTTGAGATTTACTTAAATTATAAATTATCCCTTGTGATTCTAGAAATTACATTATACCCCTAAGGTTTCTAATACCATAACAAATAGATCTTTTTATTAATAATTCATCAAGTTAATTAACAGTTTTTAATAATGTTAAAATTTTATTTTAATTAATAATTTAGATAATTTTATTATTGTATAGATGAACAGTTAGAAATTTTACTTTTTCAATTAATTTTGTTAGATAAAAAATTTTTGACAATGAGATATTTATAATTTTCCAAACTACATGAAATAATTTGTATTTTAAGCAAATTTCAAAGAGTATATTTGTAATTTATTCTAAAATTTATAAATAAAGGTTCTATTTATGACAATCTTAAAAATTATCGATAAAAAATATTAAATACTAAAATATATATAATTTTAAGATATTTCTTACATATCTCAAAATAATTTAATACATTTCAATACGATTTCATCTACATTTTATAAAATGGTGAAACATCCTTATCTCTTGGGTACTAGCATGTGCTTTTACATCAGAGTTTATGCAAGGTACCTAGTAGAGGATTAGCTCTTCGGTCGCCAAATTTTATTTTGAGGGAGAGGTGTTGCGTTTCTTTTTTAGGAGTGGAATAGGAGTGAGAATTTTAACTTTTGAAAATATTAATTTAACAATTAATCATTAATTTTGATAATAAAAAAAAATTGTTATGAACGCTAAGTAAATTATTAAATTTTTTACCAAATCTCTTACTGTGACTCACATAAATTACATAGATATGGATCCCACATTTATGTAAAAGATTTAGTAAAAACTTTAATAATTTATTTAGAATCCCTAGTATAACTAAAAAAAAAAAAGATACTGAGTAGAAGTGTGACATGAAATTATGATCTTATTGAAAAGAAAAATGATTGAGATTTTTAAAATGAGAGTTCTCATAAAGCTCTAATTGCATGAGATGGTGGTTGTTTGGAATGTCCTAAATAAGTGTATTTTTTGTTTTTTTTTTAATTAAAAAGTTGAGAAAAAAAATATGGATGTTTGGGTTAACTTTTTAACTTTTTATGAAAAAATGTGTATTAAAAAATTGTATAAATAAATGTATAGAGGAAGTTATAGATGGAATAGGCCGTACGGAGTGTAGGAGATTGATTCTCTCCTTTTGGGACATAAATTGGACGGTGCTGCTCGGCTCATGGAGGCCTACCACCGGTCTTGTTTTACTAATCGGAACCGTTCAATGTGTAAAACTCGTCGAGTACTATATGCTTGTAAAAAATCACGTTGATTGAATATTAATAGCTATAAGATCATGTTATTTTTCTTGTCAACTGTTAACTATAACACTATACATTTTTTTATATAAAACTAATTTGATCATGTAATTACCGATTTCAGATCAATGTGATGTTTTATAGCATATAATTCTGGATGAGTTCTACATATTGAACGGTTCGGATTACCAAAATGAGACTCATGGTGGGCCCCACAAACCCAACATTTCCGTCAAACTTTTTTTTCCTCTCACGGTAGTACTGTGTCAATTCACTCTCAAAAATTGTGTAAATTTTATTTGATTAAAATATTATGTATATTAATTTTTTAATATTTTTAATTTATAAATAGTGATAAATTTTTTTTTTTTTGTAACTTTTTAATTTTTTAATTTTTTTGATACACTCCAAACTAGGCCTCACAATGATATAATATTTAGATTTATATATATTTTTTATCTTGCCGTAGAGCACGATGAGCCTCACAACGATATAATATTTATATATATATTTTTTTCATCTTGTCACGTTAGTAGGGCTCTGTTTAAAGGTTTATTATTAAAGCTCTTATGTGGGTATTTGAAAAGTAGTTATTTTAGAGATTTTTTGATTTTTTAATTATTAGTAAGTTATTTTTGTTTTTGTGTTTGAGAAGATGGAATGGATTTTTATTTGAGTTGGTATATTAAAAAATATGTTGAAATGATGTTTGAAATTAAAATGACAAACTTGTCCTTAACCTCACATTTTTCAAAATTAATCTAAAAGAACAAAATTGTAATTTGCCAACCTGTTACTGTGGCTTGCTTTGGCAAGCTAGCAAAAAACTAGCTTTTAGTTTTTTTAGCCAAAAAAATTAACTTTTTTTACCTAAGTCACTATCCAAAAAATTAATTTTTTTGGCTAAAAAAGTCAAAAGTTAACTTTTTACTAACTTTTCAAAACACTCATGTGACAATGGTAAACTGTGTCTACACTGTCACAGTAACAGCTCACTACCGGCCTATATATATATATATATATTTTAACTATTGGTTTAGAGGTTTTTTTTTGGGCAGATTACAAACACCCCCTCAAGGTTTGGTGAAAATACAGATTCCCCCTGAGATTTGAGAAATTACATCCCACCCCATGAGGTTTATATTTCCATAATAAATTGTCTCATGAGATTTTTATTTTCATACAGATTCTCCCTTAATTTCTCCTAATTTGTTATGAAAATTTGACCATTAGAGGTAATTTGTAATTTCTCAAACCTCAAGAAAAAATCTATATTTTTATCAAATCTCGAGAGGTGTTTATAATTTGTTTTTTTTGAGGGGGGGGGGGGGGGGTAGGCGGTGCCTACACTGTTACACAGCCCACTGCCGGCCTATATGCCAAACACCCGCTGTATCACTTCCCCATTAAAAACAGACGAGTTTGATTAGTGTGTTTGGTTTGAATCTTTGGACAGATATGTTTATGGTCTTTCATGGCGGCTGCTTTCTGAGGGGTCTAGTAGACCTGAACTTTCATCCACATTTTTAATTAATTGGCTCAATCAAGATTCAATATAAATTGTGAAAATCTTATATAAATTAACCTTGCTTCGTTTCTAGTTTTCCAAAACACTTTTTAAAAAATTTTACTTTTTTATTTTTCATATTTTTTTATTTTTACTAAATTTTTTAAATATTTTAAGTAATTTTTTTACTTTTTAGACACACCTAACATAAATACACCTAAAAAGTAAAAAAATTGTAAAAAAAATCTTTTAAAAATTCACTAAATACCAAAAATACAAAAAAAAACAAAAATTCAGTATATTTTTTATATTTTTATGTATTTATTAATTTTTTAAAATATTTTTTCACAAATTTTTTACTTTTTAGATACATCTAAGTAAGGTGCATCTAAAAAAGTAAAAAAATGTTTAAAATTTAAAAAATATTCACTAAAAACAAAAAAACACAAAAACCAAAAAAGTTAATTTTTAAAAAACTTAATCTAGAAAACTCAAACTAAACACAGTGAATAGATTTTATCAAATTTTTCTTCATTTATTGTGACCTGTTATAATGAAATCCAGTAGAATAACGTGGGCGTTTAGAAAGTAGGTTTTTTTTTTTATAGATTTTTTTAGTTGTAGGATATTATTAAAGAAAAAAAATTATGTTTGGGAAGATAATTGAATTTTTTTGTAGTTGGATGTGATGTTTATGAGAGAAAAAGTGAAATGATTATGAAATTTGATGTGATATTTTGTTTGGATTTGTTTTTTTTTTATTTTGCAACTAATTTGTCTTTTAGCCAAAAAAAAAAAAAAATCCTTTCCAAACACCCCTAAGGCCTCGTTTGGGAATAAATTTTTTCAGAAATTTTTTAATTTTTTTTACTAAAATATGATGTTAAGAAAATTAGTATATTTAAAAAGAATTTTTTAACTTTTTACGAAAAAAAAAAAAATAAAGTAAAAATAAATAAAATAACATTTTTATCCTTAAAAAGTTACTGTTCAATCAGTCAACATGTGACTTCACCTAACATACTGTCAGATGAACTGATGGAGCAGAGGGCTCAGCATGTCAGCTATATCCATGGAAAATAGAATCAAGATTCCCTTTTTGCATTTCCTACTTACAGGATTATTGGGCCTACTTTTAGGCCTAATTTTGATAATCTAAATAGTTCGCATTTTAAGATTTGTTCAGTATATCATACTTATAAAAAATAAAGTTGATCGGATATTAGAAAGCATGTGTTCGGAAAACTGTTTATTAAATTCTTTAAAAAAATAATTTTTAGTTCGAGTTTTTCGAACACATGCTTTCTGATATTCGATCAACTTGATTTTTTACAGGTATGATATACTGAACAAATCTTAAAATATAAACGGTTCAAATTATCAAAATTGGGCTTAAAAATGGGTCCAATGGCCCTGCAAGTTGGAAATGTAAGGAGAAAATGCAAGGAGGGGATCCTGATTCTTTTGAGAAGAGGGTAAAAAGTTAATTTTTAGCTTTTTACCCATTTTAAGTCACACCACCTCTCATATTTTTTACTCAAAAAAGACAAAATAAACTAAAAGAACAAAAAAAATTACTTTTTACCAATTTCCCAAAACACTTTGGCAAGGAGGTTTGGGGCTATTTTAGCAACAAAAGACAAAATAGGCTATTTTAGCTATAACAAACAAAATATCACATCTAACTCATAATTATTACACTCTTTTCTCACAAAAAAAGTCAAAAAAGCCAAAAAGTTCTTTCCAAATTAACTTTTAGCCCAGATTAAAATAGCCAAAAAATCCAAAAAATCAAAAAACCAACCCACTTCCAAAACGGAGGCTCTATTATACTTTGTATATACATGTACAAAAACAAATCTTTCTAGAAAAGTATTGTCGGGTCTTTTGGAAAGAGGGTAAAAAGTCAATTTTTAATTTTTTATTCATTTTGAGTCACATCACCTCTTACATTTTTTATTCATAAAAAAGACAAAATAGAATAAAAAAGTCAAAAAAATCAGTTTTTTACCAACTTTCCAAAACACTCCTCTGTTTGTTTGGTTTAAGTTTTTTGAAAATTGATCTTTTTATTTTTTGTATTTTTTTATTTTTAGTGAATATTTTAAAAATTTTAAGCATTTTTTTATTTTTTTAAATGCACCTTACTTAGGTCAAGTTTGGCATACTGTGAAAAAGTCAAAAAGTCAAAAAGTTACTCAAAAAGTTAAAAAGTTAACACTATTCATCAAAAGTCAACAATTACGGCTGCACAACTCCCAATTCTAATTTTTCCCTACAAATCAATTTTTACAATTTTTTATTACACATTTTTCCATGAAAAGTCAAAAAGCTAACCCAAACATCCATATTTTCTTCCTCAATTTTTTAGCCCAAAAAGACAAAAAGTGCACTTATTTAGAACACTCCAAACAACCCCTTAGATATATATAAAAAGTAAAAAATTTGTGAAAAAATATTTTAAAAAATTAATAAATACATAAAAAAAATGAAAAATATACTGAATTTTCATAATTTTTTTTTAATGTTTTTGGCATTTAGTAAATTTTTAAAAGATTTTTTGTCACAAAAAAAATATATTTTTTATATGTATTTATGTTAAGTGTGTCTAAAAATTAAAAAAATTTCTTAAAATATTTAAAAAATTCAATAAAAATAAAAATAAAAATACTCGCATGCAAGTTTTGAAACAAAAAACAAAAATACAAAAAAATTCAATAAAAACCAAAAACAAACACAAAAATTCAACCTAAAAAGTATTTTTGGAAAACCAAAAACAAGCTACTCTTCACCTACACTCTATGATACCAGTCCCCTATGAGTCCGGATCTTCTGCCATACATTCTTGCGGTGGTTCCTGCCGTGGTCAAAAACGACGTCGTTTTTGGCCTTTTTTTTTTTTTTTTTTTTTTCCCTCGTTTCTTTTACGTTGCTTTAGAACTCAAACAAAACCCTAGTGTTGCTTCAGAACTCAGACGAATTGAGAGTAGAGGCGAAACGACGAGGAGAGGAGAGGAGAGGAGAGGCAGCGGTGAGGCAAGGGGAAACGACAGCGACGAGGTCCGTTCGTCTTCAGGATCATTTTTCTCCCTTCGTCCCTTCGTCTTTTATTACTTTTTTTTATATGATTTTGTTGCCAATAGATGCTTTTGATTTATGTTGAGTTTGATGGATTTGTTGTTGAAACAGATTTGGTGTGATTTCTGTTAAATTTTTGCAAATTTTTGTTGATTTGGTGTTATTCCGAATTTATTCCCAATGTTTGTGTTAATCTGTTCAATGTTTTGTGTTAATCTGTTCAATGTTCACCATTGATGTAATTAATCTGGGCAAACATTGAACTGTTCAAATCTGGGCAAACATATAAAGAATTACAAAATGAACAGATAACAGCATCGGAATTTATGAGGACTCTCATAAATCCAAACAAAACAATTCAGTGACTACGATAGAACTTGCTTCCTATTTTTTTTATTAGTCTTTGTTAATCATCACTCAGTGAACATTGAACATTGATTAATTATTTTTATATAATTTTTATAAAAAAAATCTATTTTTTGAATCTATTTTTTGAATAAAAAAAAAAATCTATATGCCATTATATTGAATCTATTTTTTGAATCTATTTTTTAAAAAATCTATATGCCATTGATTTTTTGAATCTATTTTTTAAAAAATCTATCCAAACAAATCTATTTTTTGAATAAAAAAAAAAAAAATGTTTAACACAAAACGACGTCGTTTTGTATAGCACTGCAGGAATGTATGGCAGGAATGTATGGCAGAAGATCCGGACTCGTCCAGCTATATGCAAGTTGAGTCCGGATCTTCTGCCATACATTCTTGCCATACATTCCTGCAGTGTTATACAAAACGACGTCGTTTTGTGTTAAACGTTTTTTTTTTTTTTAATTCAGAAAATAGATTTCCTTGTTTCCCTCCTTTTCTCCTTCTCTGAGTCGTGTTTCCCCCATTTTCTGAGTCGTGTTTTCCCCCTTCTCTGAGTCGTCCTTCCCCTCTTTTCTCTTTCTCTGTATCGTCTTTTTCGCCTTTGCACCATCTATCTGAGTCAGTGAACCCTAGCAGAGAGATAGAGGCATCGTGAGAGGCGACTGAAAAAGCGGAGTGAGGCACTGACGCGAAAGAGATGGAGGAGCAGCGCGATGGTGAGTCCGGTGGCGATGCGATGGCGGGAAGGCCACATTGCGGCGACAGCGAGGTGTATTTCATTATCTTGCTGTTATATATATATATATAGAAAAATATATAGATTCATAGAATTCAAATTTGATTCCGCTTTGAAATACACAGCTTGAGATTATTCAAAAAATACACAGCTGTGTATTTCATAGAAAAATGTATAGATTCAGCTGTGTATTTCATCAAATGTATAGATTCATCAGATTTGAAATACACAGCTTTACCCAAATGTATAGATTCAAGCTGTGTATCTGCCCAAATTATATAGATTCATCAGATTTACCCATTTCAGTTTGATTCATAGAAAAATGTTATCTTGCTGTTATATATATATATGTATATATGTATAGATTTTTTTCAGATTTTAACCCATTTCAGATTGATCCATAGATGGTTGTTATTGATTCACAAATTCAAATATGTATGTGTTGGGGATTCATAGATATATATGTATATATGTATATATGCATATATGGTTGTTATTGTTTGTTTCAGATTTGTTATGATATATATGTATATATGTATAGATGGTTTATTAACCCATTTCAGATTTTAATCTGTTGCCTAGGTTTAATCTGTTAATTCAAATCCAGATTTTAATATTTTTTATTCAGATTAATTCGAATTTGATTCAGATTAATTCAAATTCGATTCAGATTTTAATTCAAATTGATTCAAATTTGATTCAGATTAACCCATGTTAATTCAAATTTGATTTGAATATATTTGATTCAGATTTTAATCTGTTAAATCAAATTCAGATTTTTGAAATCAATTAATTTAAATTTTTTCATATGAAATGGGTTCAGTCAGTGAAGTAAGTCAGATTTTTTCATATGCAATTTTATGTTCTACATATATAGTTAATCACATTGATCTATTTTCAGATTCATAAATTTAGTTGTGGATTCATATAATTATATGGTTTATATATATGAATTGTAGGTAAATGTGATTTATATATATGAATGTGGTTTATATATATGAACCTGCAATTAAGTATAAATGTGGTTTATATATATGAATTGTAGGTAATGGAAGAAAATAATATTGTTAATGATTGTGGTTGGAAGCCGAAAGTGGGAATGCCATTTGACTCTGAACAAGCCGCATATGACTTTTACAATATGTATGGAGGAAATGTGGGCTTTAGTATTAGGAAGGCATATGCAAACAAGGACAGACAGACGAAGGAGATAACATCACGCACGTTTGTATGTTACAAAGAGGGAAGTCGGGGTATTGACAAACGAGATCCACTTGTCAAAAATCCAAGACAAGAGGTAAGATGTGGTTGTGGTGCCAGATTTAGTATCAAGTTAGATAGAATATCAGGAAAATATATTGCTTGTGATTTTGTTGAACATCATAATCATGATCTTGTGCCTCAAGATTGCATTCATATGTTGCCATCCCAAAGAAAAATTTCTACCACCCAAGCAATTGAAGTAGAATTAGCTTCACAATATGGAATTCCTCTTAGGTCTGCTTATGAACTATTTGGTAGGGAATCTGGTGAAAGAGCATCACTTGGTTTCACCAAATTGGACCAAAAAAATTACCTAAGATCGAAGAGACAAAAAGATTTGGAATATGGGGAAGCGGGTAGTGTGTTGCATTACTTTCGTAAGAAAACTGTGGAAAATCTATCTTTTTTTTATGCAGTCCAGTTAGATTGTGATGAGCAGATAAGTAATATATTTTGGGCTGATGCTCAAATGATCATGGACTATGCTCAGTTCGGTGATGTAGTGACATTTGACACTACTTACAAACTAAATAATGAGCATAGACCTTTTGGATCATTTGTTGGATTTAATCATCATCGAGAAACAGTTATATTCGGTGCAGTGTTGATGTATGATGAGACTGCTGAATCTTTTACATGGTTGTTTCAAATTTTTTTGGAGGCAATGTCAAACAAAGCTCCGAAATCTATTTTCACAGATCAAGATGCTGCAATGGCTAAGGCCATTCCAATTGTCATGCCCGATACAAACCATCGTCTTTGTACGTAGCATTTGATGCAAAATGCTGTCAAGCATGTAAGTTCTGTTTTCGATGATGTAGGGGTGAAGGCTGTGTTCTCAAAATTTATGCATGACATTGATGATGAAGAAGAATTCCGAATACAGTGGGACCAAATGCTTGATAAGTATGATGCATTCGATAATCATTGGTTGGAGCAGACTTTTCGCGTGAAGGAGAAATGGGGATGGCCATAGATTATGAATTCTTGGGCAGCTGGAATGAGTACTACTCAACTTAGTGAATCCTTTAATGCATTTCTGAAGGATTATCTGAATTGTGACCATAATTTGATGGAGTTCTTCAAGCATTTTGAGAGGGTGCTTTATGAGAAGAGGTATAAGGAATTGGAAGCGGAGTATAATTTGTCCCAAAAATTGCCGAGGGTTTCAATTCCAACTGTGATGTTAAAGCAAGTGGCAGAGATTTACACGAAAACAATTTTTGAGGAATTCCAAAATGAGTATGTGCAGTCCATTGAAGCATTCATTATAGGCACTACTAATGATGGTGAGAGCACCAAATTCACAATAAGAACAATGGTAGATGGGAAAAAAGATAAGATTGTGACAATGGATAGAGCGGGTTGTTTGAGTTGTAGTTGCAAGAAGTTTGAAGTGAAGGGCATATTATGTCGACATTGTCTCAAGGTGCTTAGAGATATATTCACTGCAACGGAACTTCCTCCACAGTATATACTCAAACGATGGACTAAAAAAGCAAGGGCTGAACGAGTGAAAGATAGACGTGGGTATGAAGTGAAGGCTGATGTCAAATTATATCAAAGTGACCGATATCGGTCATTAATGACCATGTTTAGAGCAATAGCGAGTAGAGCCACTGAAAGTGAAGAAACTTATCAGTTGTTAGTTTCAAAAGGTGAAGAATTGAGTGTAATGGTTGAAGACAAATTAAGTCTCCACATTTGTGGTCAAGTGGAGGTAACTGATTTGAGAAATTCGTCAAGCAACGCATGCCCACAGAGTGATGAAGTAGATTGTCCAATCCAAGCTAAGGGACTGAAGAAAAGAGACTCAACTAGTAAGGGAAGAAGGAGGATCAAAGGCGAGATGGAAAAAGCTTTTGCAAAGAAGAAAAGGATGCAATCTATTCAGGTTTGGACATGACAAATTGCATACGATTAAAATACAGTAGATTAGTAAACTAAAACATTGATTTTATTTAGTAATGACCCACTTTCATTAAGGTTTTTCGTTGTGTGTAGGGTGGCGCTGATTATACTCCCCAATGTGAATCTCAGCCTCATTTCCGCATGGGTAATAATTCTATTCAGGTAATATTTAATAGTAATGTGGTCTTTATATGGTTAGTTTGATGAGTTCATTTCATTAAGTTCGTTCATTATATGGTTAATTGTTGTTATGTGTAATTGGTTTGCTTCGCAATGTAGTCGGGTGGTACTGTTTACACTTCCCAAGGTGAATCACAACCTCATTTCGTTATGAGTGGTAATTCTATTCAGGTATTATGTAATAGTAATGTCGTATTTATATGGTTAGTTGAATGAAGTCATTTCATTAAGTCCATCCATTATATGATTAATTGTTGTTATCTGTAATTGGTGTGCTTCGCAATGTAGTCAAGTGGTACTGTTTACACTTCCCAAGGTGAATCACAACCTCATTTCCTCATGGGTGGTAATTCTATTCAGGTATTTAATGGGTGAATCATGGGTGGTAATTTTATTCATGGGTGAATCACAACCTCATTACTGTTTACACTTCCCAAGTTGGGTTGCTTGGCATTTAATTATTTTTATCTTTAATTGGTTTGTCTGGCAATGCAGTCGGGTGATACTATTTATGCTTGCCAAGGTCAATCACAATCGCGTTTCGTCATGGGTGGTAATTCTACTCAGGTAATAGTTTTTTGTGTGCAAGTTTTTAAGAAAATGTTAAATAATGACCATGTTTTTTATTCAAATATTTTGTTTACATAGTTTTTATTGGTTGTATTTAGGATCATGGTCTTGGTGTCAATTTTTCTCAATCACAACCTCATTTTGTCATGGGTATTAATTATAATAAGGTAATATTAATGTTCAATGATATTTCTTTTGTTTTTAAAATTTTTTGGTTATTAATCTTTTTTTTTTTTTTCGTCATGGGTATTAATTTAGGATCATCGTCATGATATGTACATTTCTCTATCTCAACCTCGACCTCAAGTTCTTTATGGGTGGTACAAGTGGTCATCCTCTTACGTATGGTACATATGATGTGAGTTATAATTAGTGACATAGTTTACATTTAAAATGTAGTATACATTGTAATCAAAGTTGAATACATGGTTTGGTGTATTGCAAGGGAATAACACACCTCAGTCAATACCTTATGTGTATCCCACTCACAGATCTTTTCAGGGGTTGCTTCGAGGTACAAGTGTTGAAAACTTTGCAGTCCATTTCTCGCAAGCGTCACATAGTCCTGTTGACAGTCATGTAGATGGACATCCCTGAGAAGTTTATTTTATCTTAATTTGTTTTGGACAGATATATTTTGTGTTGGAAAGATTTATAATGATCTGGATAGATTTAGACAGTTTTATTTTATTTTGGACAGATTTGGTCTCATCAATGTTGGACAGATTTGGTTGTGCTATTTTGTGTTGCACAGGTTTATAATGTTGTGGACAAATTTGGAATAATATGGACAAATGTTTGACATCTTTTATTTTGGTTGTGTTATAATGTTTTGGACAAATGTTGGACAGATTTGGATGTTTTGGACAGTTTTTTTTTTTTTTGGACAGATTTGGTTTTGGACAGTGTTATTTTGTGTTGTGGACAGATTTGGACAGATCTGGACAGATTTGGACAAATTTGGATGTTGTGGACAGGTTTTTTTTTTGTTTTGTTTTGGACAGATTTGGTTTTGGACAGTGTTATTTTGTGTTGTGGACAGATTTGGAATGATCTGGACAGATTTGGACAGTTTTGGATTTGTTTTGGACAAATTTGGTTTTGGACAGTGTTATTTTGTGTTGTCTGCACAGATGTGGATTCTGGACAGATTTGGATACATGTATAATGTTTTGGACAGATTCGGTTATGTTGTGGACAGATTTGGTTGTGTTATGTTGTGGACAGATTTGGTTGTGTTATGTTGTGGATAGAGTTGGTGAAGAACAAGTATGACCCGACCAACAATAAGAATATAAAATAATGAAGTCTGTCCACAACATTATAAAATAATGAGATCTGTCCAGAACATTATAAAATAATGCAATCGTCAAGCATAGGTAATTTCAGGTAACGTCATTGACAGAAACAAAAAAGAAGCGCATCACATTCGTCAAACGTAGGTAATTCCATTAAGGTGTACAACATTCATAGTTTAAGGTGTACAACATTCATAGTTTAAGGTCTACAACATTCAAAACCCAAATCCACCAAAAAAAAAAAAAACAAAAAACCAAAAAACTCGTTCTACAAGGTTACATTCACTTCAGTAGTGCTATTAGCATGGTAAAACCAATCAACACTATGGCTGTGAACATAAACAGTTTCATAGCTTCTTGGTTTGCTTCAACTCGTTCCAATTTATTTATAATTTGATTGAGTTTGTCAACATCATAATCATAACCTCTCTCATCTTCATTCTTCATATGACTAGCTTTACTTTTCCTTTGGATATCTGATGCATTCCCAGTCGAAGCCGGTCCCCACCCAAAGTACTCGCACTTCCTATTTGCACACTTGAAATACAGCCTCCCTGGATTTTTCTCTGATTCTGATATGAACACTGCAGCTTTTTTTCCACAATTGCATCTCTGATTTTGCAAATATCCAGCATCAATGTTTGAACCCATTGACATTGACATGATCCTAGTAAAAGCATTTTCCACAATTACAATCAGTCCATTAAGACAACATTCAAACAAAGATGTAAAATAAAACACTAATCAATGATATAATAACCATTTGTCTAATAAACATTGTCATTTTCATGTTCATGTTAATTCTTAATGTTATTTTCATGTTCATGTTCATACTAGTCATATACATAGTTCATGTTCAGTCCTAGATCATATACATAGTTCATGTTAATGTTCATCCTAGTCATATACATAGTTCATGTTCATTCTTAGATCATATACATAGTTCATGTTCAAACCAGTAAAATAGCAAACTGTTGTTTACATGCATTGCCATTATTCATGTTTTGTTTGACACAGGCAACTGCCCTGTTTATTCATGTTTTCAATAACCATTGTCATTATTCATGTTTTCTTCTGTTTTTTTTTTTTTTTTTGACAATAGGACCAATATAGATCAAACAGTCCTGCTGAATCATGTATTGGTCTATATTGGTCCAATATTGATCAAACAGTCCTGCCATATAAAATTCAACAAAGTTGATAAAAAAAAGGTTATTATGTTTCATGGTTTTCTTGCACTACATTTTCATACTCACTTTAATATTTTTACTAATGGATCTTTTGATATGTCGCCATAAAATTGAAAATCACAGCATAGAAGTGGTCCCAAGCAAAAGGAAAAATTCTAACAAGCCATTTTAGAGAAGTCCAATAGGATTAAGACATCACCTAATAGGGAAAATTCAAACTATCAATTATATGGAAAATTCACACCTATACACTTTCTGTGACCTCAAGGTCTAAAATGCCGGCCATAACCCCAGCTGCCAATAAATTAGGCTCAATATGACTATGGTTAACCCATTTCTTGTGCAGCATAGACATAGCAAACATGTGGAGGTGCCTATCATAATGATATGTGTCAATGTTTTGTCTGGAAATGATAAACCATCGAGTCATACCACCAAGTCATTCCATATGGTCATATAAGGTCCATATACATGGTATGACTCACTGGTATCTCTAGCATCACAGTTTTTTCTTCCACACGCTTGTGTGAGGTTTGATTCAAGTTACCCTTCAATCCATGTTCCTTCTTCATTTGCTATCACTACACTACTCCACCAATAATACACTGTCAAGCTCTGTTTTTGGATCATCGAGTCATACCACCAAGTCATTCCATATGGTCATATAAGGTCCATAAACATGGTATGACTCACTAGTATCTCTAGCATCACAGTTTTTTCTTCTACACGCTTGTGTGAGGTTTGATTCAAGTTACCCTTCAATCCATGTTCCTTCTTCATTTACTATCACTACACTACCCCACCAATAATACACTGTCAAGCTCTGTTTTTGGATCTTGGATGTTTGGTTCAGTTTTCAGATTTTTTTTAAAATTTTTTTTCAAAAATACCAAAACTAATTTGGTGAAAAAAATTGAAAAAGTAAAAAAATCATCATTTATATTTTAATTTATTTACAAAAATAAATAAATAAAAAATAAATAAAACATAGAAAAGTAGGTAGAATGGAAAATAGACAGCCACTGGACAGTCAAGATTAGTCTGCTATGATGATAACATTGCGATTATTAGTGACAATGATTAAGATTGTTATATGTTAAAAATTATATAAAAATAATTAATCAATGTTCAATGTTCACTGAGTGATGATTAACAAAGACTAATAAAAAAAAAAAGGAAGCAAGTTCTATCGTAGTCACTGAATTGTTTTGTTTGGATTTATGAGAGTCCTCATAAATTCCGATGCTGTTATCTGTTCATTTTGTAATTCTTTATATGTTTGCCCAGATTTGAACAATTCAATGTTTGCCCAGATTAATTACATCAAATGGTGAACATTGAACAGATTAACACAAACATTGGGAATAAATTCGGAATAACACCAAATCAACAAAAATTTGCAAAAATTTAACAGAAATCACACCAAATCTGTTTCAACAACAAATCCATCAAACTCAACATAAATCAAAAGCATCTATTGGCAACAAAATCATATAAAAAAAAGTAATAAAAAACGAAGGGACGAAGGGAGAAAAATGATCCTGAAGACGAACGGACCTCGTCGCTATCGTTTCGCCGTCGTCGCTGTCGTTTCCCCTCGCCTCACCGCTGCCTCTCCTCTCCTCTCCTCTCCTCGTTGTTTCGCCTCTACTTTCAATTCGTCTGAGTTCTGAAGCAACACTAGGGTTCTGTTTGAGTTCTGAAGCAACGTAAAAGAAACGAGGGAAAAAAAAAAAAAAAAAAAAAGGCCAAAAACGACGTCGTTTTTTACCACGGCAGGAACCACCACAGGAATGTATGGCAGAAGATCCGGACTCTAAGTTTTGACATAAAGGAGCCGTTTGGACAGAAATTTGATAAATAAATAAAAAAAAACAAAATGGAGGGGTAAAAAAGTCATTGGACCTCTGCTGTGCCACAAATCACGTGCTTGCTACATAGGTTTAGGTGTGGATAGGCTAAAATTATTGGATTTTTTATTTGTTTTTGAAATTTTTTAATTTTTAATTAAAATATTCGCATGTCAAATGAGGCGTAAGTACGCATTTGTTAATAACAATAATATTTCTTGAGTTAATTATGTAAAAGTCTTATTTATAAATATTATAATAGTTCAGGTCTTATTTAAGATTTTTTGAATGAATAAATCCTATTTTAATAAAACTGAGAATATTATCAGTTTTTTTTTTTAATTTTTAAAACTAAAAATATTATCAATTTTTCATAGTAATATTTTAGATAATTGTTTCACTAACTGATAAAAAAAAAGAAGCATAGATTAAACAGTTTTGTTTTTTTACTTATTGGTTTGATTCAACTATCCAATAAAATAGAGAATATTATCAGTTGTTTTCAATTTTAAAACTAAGAATATTATTAGTTTTTTTTTTCAATTTTAAAAGTTTTTTTTCAATTTTTCACATCAATATTCCATTATTATACTCTTTTAAAACTAAAAATAATTTAGTTTTTAAATTTTTTCAATATATATATAATATTTATTTTTTTTATTTTTAGTTTTTTCAATTTTGAAATTAATGTTTAAAATTTTAAAAATCAAAATAAATGTTAAATCATCATGTTTCTTTATAGATAATCATAAATGATAAATAATTATTTTTTAAAAAATAATTTTAATTATTAAAAATTTAATAAGAGTTCAAGGTCCAAAAAAATCTTATTTATAAATTAAGATTTGTAAGTAAATGTGTCATTATTTTCTTACTTACTAGTACTAGTACTGGTGATAAACTTTGGAGTATTAATTACAACTATTCTCATATGCAGGAAATTAACAATTGCAATCGAATGATATTTTGTTTCTTCTTATAAATCTAGTAAAATTTTTGGTAATCACTTCTTCAGTTTTTTAACTATTTTATTTTGATTTTTTTTTAGGAGCCTTTTTTGATAAATCTTCTTTTTAAGAGTTTTATTCCATCCAACTCATATTCTTTTTGATTATTCTATTAGATCCTATTTGAGGTAAGAAAACCAAAACACACTCAATCTCTCTTGCCTCTTATTAATGTTGATTGTCATTATGTTTTGATAGTTCCAATGTATCAGGATATTGACTATCATTATATTCATATTAATTTGAAATGAATTTTGTCATTGTGTTGTTAATTATTCACATCATGTAATTTAAATGAATATTCACATCATTATATTTATATTAATTTGAAATGAATTTTTGTCATTGTGTTGTCAATTATATGATGTTAATATTCATACTAAAATATACGAATGTGATCGTTCACATCACTATATTAGATGAGAGAGAATGTTCACATCACTACATGCTGTGAATTATGTGTTGTCAATTAAAAATATAATGAACGTTGTTTTTAATGTGTTATCAATTAAAAATAAGAAAGTTCACATGTTGTGAACATTTACATCATTACATTAGATGAGAGAAAATTTTTCGGAAAGGTGTTGTAAACGTTCACATCAAATAAGAAAGAATGTTTACATTGTTTTTAATGTATTGTCAATTAAAAATATATTCACATTATATAATAATATAAAATAATAACATCAATGTTATTTAATTTGTGTATGAAATTTTCTATGTCTTGGTCCTTTTCCTTCTCTCTTCTCCCCCAACATTAAATATCAATATTAAATATAAGGGTAGAAGAGTCTAAAAAAATAGTATAAATCAAGAAAAAAGACTTTATGGAATAAAAGTATAAATACATGGGACTAAATGGGTTAAAAAATTTCTTCATAGACTTCTTAAATTAGAACACTTCTAAATATGATTTATTAATAAAAATTATTTTTTTTATTTTACTTTTTGAGACGGGTGGATTTGAGAACTCATTTAAGAATATCGTGAAATTCTTACTAGATTGCTTTTGTGATAATGTATATAGTACAAACAGCACTTCTATAAATTTGGAATTTTTTTTTATTAAAAACATACTTAGAAAATATAGTATGAGGTGTTTTGGAAAAATGGTTAAAATTTAATTTTTTGATTTTTTTTTTATTTTTATGAAAAAATATATAAAAAATGTAAAAGATAATGTGATTTTAGTTAAAAACTGAAAAATAACTTTAACTCACTTAACAAAAGAGGCGTATGTATTAGAGATTTATCTTA